>JAYESA010000008.1:144395775-144433275 GCA_036927795.1 Iris macrosiphon
TATTAGAGTGACATGGGAGAGCATCAGATACTGGGTCCAGAGTTGGTGACACAAACAGTTTAGAAAGTAAATAAGATTCAAGGCCACCTGCGCGCAGCACAGGATAGACAGAAGCATTTGGCAGATGTGCACCGCAGACCTTTGGAGTTTAAGGAAGGTGACCATGTATTTTTGAAGATATCGCCCACTCGTGGTACCATTAGATTCGGGGGGAGAGGCAAGCTGAGTCCGAGGTACATCGGACCTTTTGACATCTTGGAGTGAGTTGGCGAAGTGGCTTATCATCTTGCATTGCCTCCATCATTAGAAGGAGTGTACGACGTATTTCACGTATTGCAGTTTAGGAGATACGTGGCAGACCCTAGCCACGTGCTCGATCATACAAAGATTACAGTCGGCCCCAGCTTATCATATGCAGAGCAGCCAATGGGGATACTCGATCGCAGTGAGAAGATTTTGAGTGGTCAGACTATTCGACTGGTCAGGGTTGCATGGAAGCATCATTCGCCAGACGAGTCTATCTGGGAGTGCGAGGATTCCATTCGGCAGTATTTTTCGTATGTATTTGAGGACCGAGGTATAAATTTATGTACTACATTCGATTACCTGCTTATTTTTTAAATTCTCGTAACTCTCATTCGTGCTTTACTTTTAATTTCGGTGACGAAATTCTTCTAAGTTGGGAAGGATGTAAACCCCCTCAATTATTATTTTTGGTAGACTAGATAGGGTTAGAAATTTTTGTTTTAGCGTCAGGGTGTTTGAGGTTTAGAAATTTTATTGCAGTTGTCTGGTTCTTTAATTAAACCCAAGGTGCATCCTACTGTTGCTTCACTATTTGGAGCCCAACAATAGCCCTAAATTTCTAACTAGTTATTTGCACTCTTGACCTGACAACCCAACCTAGCCACTAGACTTTTTTGTCACTCACAAACACACTTCTTTGTGCTCTAATTTAATTGCACAACTTTCCAGTCTCGAAATCAATTCTCTAATCCTATGTCGCATACCTTTGTCGTTGCCATCATTTTTGGGACACAAACTTAATCCGTTTAGCCGAACCAATTAAAGGGCCCAAGACTGACACCAAGCCTACACCGTAAATAACCTTTGTGTCACTCCTAATTGAGACCCCATGTGCCCCTATTTAATTTAAGAGCACATGACACTTTATTTTAATTAAATTGGGGATACCAACTTTGATTAATCCCAACTTAATCCCAATTTAATCTAAAACCCCTTTCATGAAGTCCATGCAAAACACACAAGACACCCTCACCCTACATAACACTAAACACCACTTCCCACACCAAATCTCTATCACTTTTTATGCATGTGCAAATACCCAAAAGTTAAGGGGCTTATTTGCAAATCTGGTGCTAGGTGTTACCACCCTATTGGTCAAGGCAAATGAAGAAACCCCCCTCCCTCTCATGACCGGTCCAATCATCTCTCTCTCTCCCCTTTTGTTTGTACACTTTTTTCATGTTGCATCTTGGCCCTTCATTCCAATTTCAACATCATTCCTACCACACAAACTCCTATATAATCACTCATTCTCACTCTATTTCCCAATGTGCCGGCCCTAATCCCTAGAAACCTAGGAAACCCCCCTCTCTTTCTCTCTCTCTCTCTCCCTCTTTCTTTCCTCACACGGCCGAACTCCTCCTCCCATTATCTTCTTCATTCTTCTTCTTCTTCTTCTTCACTACTCCTTCTCCTTCACTCTTCTTCAACCTAGCGACCATCACCACCTCCGGCCCATTCCGACCGCTACCACCTCACAATGGGCGAATCGCCGCTGCTATATCTCCAGCAGCCTTCCATCGCCACCGCACGACCTACATCAACCTTCCATCGCCACCGCAGCGACTTCATCTCTGCAACCGCTTCTTCTTCTCCGGCCAAGCCCCACCGCGACCACCAGTACTCACGACCGCCACCCGCAGTAGTCAACTACTGTCGACCCCCGCTCCACCGCGTAAACTCTGGCTGACTCCCTCCACGAACCACCTCCTTGCACATCTTTACCTCTGCAATCTTCATCTCACCGCAGCTCTTCTTCTCCGGCCGAGTTCCTCCACGAACCGCCGCTGCACCATCTCCTCCGGCCAGGCTTCGCCAACCGAGCCACCCGCTGACACCTCCAAGCAACCGCTGCCACCACCTGTTGCAGCCAACGAACCACCCTCGTACCACCTCCATGGCTAGCACAACCACCTCGACGAACCACCCTCGCACCACCACCACCTCCATGACCAGTTTTACCCCCCACGACTACCACCTCGAGCAACGTCTTCTTCACAACAGTCGAGCACCCCGCCACCTCGGTCGAGACGCATGACACCCCTGCGGTCGACTCCATCCCTGACCGGAGCTGCAGCATCACCGCTGCCACCACCGGCAGCCACTGGGGTAACTCCTCACCATCTCCTTGTTTTAGTGTAGTTTTGCTTTTTGCTAATAAACCTAGTTAGGGTTAGAGTTATGAATGCTACACATGAGTTTTAGGGTTTATGATATATTTTCCATGCATTTTGATAGGTATTGAGGAGTATGTTTATTAAGTATGAAATAGTGTTGTGATATCATAAAGTTGGTCATTTATTGAGGACTTGATAACTAAAAGTGAATATATTGAGGAATAGCTATTTATATGTGAAACGATGTTCGAATGATAAAATAACAATTTTATAATTGAGTGTTGATAATTAATAATTATTTTATTTGAGGATGGTATACTAGAATGGGCATAATAACGTCCGTGAATACAAGGGTGGTATGGTTGAGGATAAGCATTGCTTGAACAACTGAAAACACTGTGATAAATAGTAGGGGATTGAGGATTTGGTTTGATGATGTTATACTGATGATTGATCGTATTTGATGCAACGTTCTCTTAGTCAACTTGGGTCAACCCTCTAGTTTAGTGTCTATGTGAGCTATATGTAACTATGACTGAAGCCTATGCTAGACGTGTGTCATCTCTTATTTTAGAATAGCATCGTGATAGTTTATTGATTGATCTTATATCTCGTCTCTAGGTACTTTGGGATTCGCTGACTTGGACGTTGTACCAGAGCCCCATCTTCAGCATCCGGATCCAGGCAAGTGTACCTTGCCATCCTGTATCTCAGTTATCATATTTTTATTTATTTATTCTATGCATTGTGCGTGCTTTGGATCCGAATCATTACTTCGTGTTCGGATCATAACCGGGTGCAGACGTTCGTCGATAACGTCTGGTAATGATTGATAGATATTCGCAACACCTTGATGTACATACTTGGTTATATCAAACCCTATGGTACATTTAGATACTGTCATCGTGCCAGATTTCTTGTATCCTGATACTGTCAGCATGGTCAAAATCTGGGATGACTAGGGGTCGTGATTTTTGATAGTTACTTCTGTATGACGAGACTGTTAGATAGAGGTTCAGGTTCAGCGAACACTCGTTGACCGCTTTGGGAGGAGAAGATAGTTACTAGATGTTTGGGCTACTCTGCATGCACTATATATGTATATGTCCTATTTATGTAGTGTTCCTGTATTCAGAGTCGTAGTATCACCCGTGTGACTCAGTGCTCGGAGCTATGGTATGCCCCGTGTGTCTCTGTGTTCGGAGCTATGGTTTATTTTGGACAGCCCACGCGTCGAACATTGTCTTCAAAGTTGTGTCTCACTTAGTTGGTTATGTTAGATTACACCGGCGTTGCACTTGTTTCTTTCTGTTATACTATGGCATACTATTTTTGTACCTTTTTACGTCCCTTTGAGGACCTGGTTCCCTTCCAGGCTTAGGCGAGGAGGACTACCCGGAGGAGTACGGACCGGGTGTATATCCAGGAGCAGGACCTGTTGTAGAGGACGAGATCCTTCCCGAGGACTTCGTTTGATCTCTGGTAGTGACTTCACCCTGGGACGGTATTACTATCTAGCTTTCAGATACCGTTCCTAGTTATCTTACTGCTTCCGTTATTTCAGTATTTGTATTAGCGGGTTTGTTCCCGTGTGACTCTTCTCGTATTTGTATGATGATACTTTTACTGTCTTATTTTTCTTCTGCACATTAGTAGTAATAATTTTCTCTATGTGCTCTATATTTCAGTTGTCTGTGGATGAGATTTAGTTTCACTGTCTATGTGTTATGTGTTGGGTTTTATCATTGTACTTTATAGCTTATGTGCACTCCGTCGGGTCTATTAGATTGGAATATTCGTCGAAGTGTACCGGCTGGCCATTTCCACGTGGCCCAGTTCCTTATATTTGGAATTGGGGCGTGACATGTATCGTAGACCATTGTGTTTGTTTTACAGCTGAAGTGCACTCTAACGGGTTGTAAACCCCCTAAAATTTTAAAACTTTATTTTAAGTATTTTTTTAAATTATTGAATTTCTTAGAGTATTTTCATAGTTAATTAGAAAATAAATTTTATTGATTTATTTACTTAGATAAATACTCATTTAGAATTATTGCACAAAACTATTATTTTATTTTTTATTTTAGGAATCCTTGTTAAAGGGTGATAGATTTTTAGAATTTATTTTTGGTGTACAAATATTTTTATTTTTTATACCTTATATATGTAAATAATATATAGTTATTCATTATAATAATAAGTAATAGTAATAGTAATAATAATAATAATAATAATAATAATAATAATAATAATAATAATAATAATAATATTGTTAATAGAAAGAAAATATAAAAGAAAAGAAAAAAAGAAAGGAAAAGAAAAAAAAGCCATAAAGCAACTAACCTATTCCTAAGCAAACCAACCCCCACCCGGAGCTAATTTCCTCCTCTCCCCCCCCCCCCCCCCCGCGGCCCAGGCTCTGATCCATCTCTCTTCTGCTCCCTTATATATATATATATATATATATATATATATATATATATATATATATATATATATATATATATATATAAACTAACCTAACCCCAGCGTCGACCCCGACTCCTGCACCCTCGCGCAGCCGCTGGTGAACCGCCTGCACCCTGCCTCCGTCGGAGAGCGCCAGCGCCGGTCGAGACAGCAACCGCGCGAGCAGCCGCAGCAGCAACATGCAGCGACGACAACTCATTCGCGCGTCGATTTCCTCCTCATTTCTCATTCGTTTTCTGATCTGTCTTCGTCGGTATGATCACAACCTATCCCTCTTTAAACTCCATTAATTAGTTTCAATTGAACAACATTAAAATATAGGTAGAAATCAAAGCCAAGTTGAGAAAAAAAATCCATATTTTAAACTGTTATAAAACTGTTCCAACGACTATATTTTGAGGCTAATATCTTTCAACATAGACATCCAAATTGAAATCTACTTTTTGTGGTGTAAAGCCTATATAACCAAGATCATTTCCTGTTAATTAGTTTATTTTATTTTGTGTTAAAACCATAGATAAATCAGATATAAATCTCAGAAAAACTTATTTTCAAAACATAAGAATTTTGTGATACAGAGTGCGCTCCGCCAAACGGGACCACCTCGTCGTGTACCAATTGCACCAAAAGTCACGTATGGTATATCCTGACATGTGAACTTTTGCGAAAGTTGATTCGGACGTGTGTGCGCATCGGAATCAACCCGTATCCGTAAAAAGTCCTCGTATCACAACTTTTGTAAAATACCACCCCACTTTGTGTACGCTTGTCAGAATGCGATAAAACTTGCGCCATTGGATTCGTGATATCATGCTGGTCCTGTGACCCAAGTTTCACGCGATTATGAGACAGTTGACCAAGCCACCTATTCGCGGGCTCCATGGTTTGACTTGAAGGGCGAATTTGTGATCGGCTCACCGGAATCCAAAATTGGACATACCGTTGAGTTCGTATCGACATTTAGAATTTTTTTGACCTATAATTTTTCCTATTTAGAGACCTTTACCCCAGGCACGTATTTCGGTGCAAAGTGGGCCACAAGTGGACCCCGCTTTGATCCAAAATTACCATTTTGCCCTTGTGTCCAAATTGGACGAAAGGGTAGTGTTCTCTATCTATCTCGCTTATTCTGGAAACGTTGGTGATGTTTATTTCAGCATCCGGAGACGTTTATTCTGATGCCATAGTTTCTGATCACTTGTGCTTGACTTCTAGACGCGTATACTACGTAGCTTTCTTGCCAGGCAAGTATACCTTGCCAAATTGCTTACAGTACTTTGTATGCTTATCATATTTTTATATATTCATTATATATGTATTTTTTTAGTCATAATTATATACTATATATGTTGACACATACTTGACACATAATATCATGGGAGGGGAGGACAATCAGTAGGCGTATGGGCTACCCATTCTGGTAAACTATAGTAACTAGCACGCACTATGATAGTTATGTCGCCATGGTCGCTACCCTCACGGTATGTCGGCTTCTGGTGTCATGATGGTCGCTAACCTCGCGGTATGGCGACTTCTGATGTACATGGACATGTGTGTGAGTTGTGAGATAGCATGTGTATCCTATACCTATCCATACGTCGAAAGGTTGTCCTCATTTTGTATATTCATATAGATTGTCTGGTACATCGTACTTATATATTTTTTGTCAATTATGCATATTTTACTGTATTCAATTGGCATATTATTTTCTATATCTTGTTACGTCCCTTTGAGGACCTGGTCCCTTACCAAGTATAGACGATCCGGAGTATCCGCAGGAGTACGGGCCAGGACCTGACGCATTATTTTCTATCGAGGAGGTCTTACCTCTTGAGCATCTTTGATTATCTCTAGTGATGGATCTCTTAGCTGATACGCTTCTATCATCATCTTATTTTATATTAGAGTTTTATCCTCCCCTCTAATTTTAGTTTTGATATAGTCATCGGTAGTGGATTCGTCTCCACCTGACTATCATTTTTGTATTATTCAGACTCATTATTCTAGTTTAGTTATTTCTTTACTATGACTTGTTTTGTGGATGAGATTAGTATTTTTTGTGACTTGTGACAATATATATACCATATGTGAGTTAATATTTATATTACAGCGTACGTGTGTATTATGGTATCCATATATTAGAGTTGCTATATACATACGGCTGGCATGCTTACGTATTTCTAGTCCTACGTATTTTGGGACTGAGGCGTGACATATTTTTGTGGTGGCCCATGCAGGTATCGTTAGCCGTTTTGGTTACATAACTGTACCGAGCGGGCCTACACCTATGATTAGAGTTTTATGTCTTATCCATACTTGACTATAACTCACATTCCTTCCAACATGTCCTACTTAGGTGCTTGCATCCTATTTGATTCACGTACTCTTTCTAATCTTCCGTCCATCTCTTGCAGAGAGATGAATTTGCGTAGCGGACGTGCCGCCACCAGGGATAACACATCTCCAAGGGTCAATGGCCAAACACCAGGAGAAGCCTCAACAACTCTTCTTCTTTCGGGACCAGATGGACAGACTAACAATCCAGTTCCACCAGCTTCTTCCACGGTGCCTAATGGGACTTTTTTAGCTGCATCAGCACCGCAAGATAGCCAGACACAGCTGTTATAATTCTTTCAGATGATGATGCAGGAACATAGTCAGCAGGCAGCCGCACAGGCTGCAGAGCAGAGGCAGCAAGCGGCAGAGCAGAGGCTAGAATTTCTGTCAGCACTTGAGACAATGGCTACACTAGCACCTGCACCAGCCCAGGCACTAGTTTCAGTACCGCAAGCTCGAGTTGGTACAGTCAAGGACTTTGAACAAATGGGCCCCAAGCCGTATAAAGTCATTGAGAGTCCAGAGGAGACCACAAACTGAATTGCCTACACCAAGAAGTTGTTAGAAGCATCACAGCTGCCTACAGATCTATGGATGATAGGTGTAAGGATCTAGCTAGAGGGTAATGCTCATCACTGGTGGGAATCAATGGAGTGCCAGTTGGGTACGCGTCAGACTTGGGAGCAGTTCTTGGAGTGCTTTGAGAGAAAGTACTTCTCGGCCACCGTAAGGGATGCATTGTACGACCAGTTCCTCCATCTGGAGCAGGGGAACAAGACAGTCGACGAGTATGATGCAGAGTTTAGCTGTCCCAGTAAGTATGTCGCTGCCCTAATACCTAATGATATGGAGAAGGCTAAGAGGTTTCACCATAGGCTGACTCAGGAGCTCCAGCACTACACTAGCTCACAGTCTCGGATCTCTTTATGCCGAGTTATTGACAGAGGCCAGGATCCAGGAGGCCATCAGCAAGGGAAACAAAAATCAACAGAGAATTCACCAAGGACCAGTAAGGACACAACAAGAGGGTCCCATCAGACACCCTTTGGCACACCAACACCCATATAGTGCCGCACCATATCCAACCAAGGAGCTCCGTACTTGTCACTTTTGTGGTAAGATAGGTCATATTCAAAGATATTATCATCGTCGATTGGGGTAGTGCATGTTATGTGGCTCAAGTCACCACCAAACCTGAGAATGTTCTCAGAAGATCCAGAGGTCAATGGCATTAGAATCAGGGACACCGCATACACCCTCAAATATATGATACCAATGGGACCCCTATTGCTTCTACAGTTTGCCCAAATTGAGGAGGCTAGGCCCTAGCTGAACAACCAAGGACAAGGCTAAGCACTCATTATGACGAATATGGGAGAGCAAGCACAGGAAGTCGTAGATACAAGTACGACCTTTTAGTTATAATTGTTATTGTATAATCATGACCCCATTATGACACGAGATCTTAGGTATATAAATAGATGTAGAATTATGTATATGGTGGTTTAGCAGTTATGAGAATATGTTGACATTTTTACTAGATGGCATACCCACGATGCTAATGGATGACACGAGTAGCAGTAGTAGTATTCGATTTCCTATCACCATCTCGTCCCCTTGGGTGGCTCATCTTCTCTTCCATATCCATTCCTTATCACATGCTTAATTCTTCCTATTATAGTTGCATCTTTTCATGCCAACATGAATTGTTTACTTCAACCTCACCCTTATTTTGTTAGTTAAATCCATAAATGGGTTAGTAATAATTAATAACTAAAAAGATGAGTTCATAATGATAACCCCTATGTATATGCACTATAGCAATATCTGTATTCTCTTATTATTATTTTTAAAAACCATGAGTAGCATCCTTTAGTCTAACAGGAATTAGTTGGATTGTTGAAATAGTTCATACTTCTAATAGTTTTATAAAGTTAGTCAAGACCTAAATTATTGTCCTAAGACTTAGACTAAGCTTAGAAAAGAGTTGAAGGTACTTGTTACGAACTGATGACTATGACAAATCGCTGGCGAGGTAGCGGCAGCTGCAGCTAGACGATTATGGTAGAGTTGTCGAATTACTTGCAGCCATACTGGTCAGGTGGCGTGGTAGTATTAGACTATGATACTTGACGGTTACGAAGAAAAAAATCATGGTTATTTGAATCCAGACAACTATCCTAAAATTCTTGACCCAATAAATAAACTCATCTTACAACCTAAACAATAGCTTCAAGAGACCTTGACTACTAGTGTAATTCTTGTAAGTTGGGTAGTGTAGACAAGTTGGAGGATAAAAGAATAGTGTATGGACAATAAGGAAGAAAAGTGTTAGAATGGCTGACCATAACCTTTTAGGAAGTACTGCTAGCTAGCAATGAAGTGTTAATAGCTATAGTAATTTATTACGAATATGGGTTAGTGTTAATTTCGAGGACGAAATTATTGTAAGTTGGGTAGAATGTAAACCCTCTAAAAATTTTAAAACTTTATTTTAAGTTTTTTTTTAATTATTGAATTTCTTAGAGTATTTTCATAGTTAATTAGAAAATAAATTTTATTAATTTAATTACTTAGATAAATACTCATTTAGAATTATTGCACAACTAATATTTTATTTTTTATTTTAGGAATCCTTGTTAAAGGGTGGTAGATTTTTAGAATTTATTTTTGGTGTACAAATATTTTTATTTTTTATACCACATATATATATGTAAATAATATATAGTTATTAATAATAATAATAAGTAATAGTAATAGTAATAATAATAATAATGTTGTTAAAAGAAAGAAAAAGTAAAAGAAAGGAAAAGAAAAAAAAATAAAAAGCCCTAAAGCAACTAACCTATTCCTAAGCAAACCAACCCCCACCCGCAGCTAATTCCTCCCCCCCACCCCGTGCGGCCCAGGCTCTGATCCATCTCTCTTCCGCTCCCTTATATATATATATATATATATATATATATTTATATATATATATATATATATATATATATATATATATATAATGATATAAAACCTAACCTAACCCCAGCGCCGACCCCGACTCCTACACCCCCGTCCCGCCGCCGGTGAACCGCCTGCACCCTGCCGCTGTCGGAGAGCGCCAGCGTCGGTCGCGACAGCAATCGCGCAAGCAGCCGCTGCAACAACAGGCAGCGACAACCACTCATTCGCGCGTCAATTTCCTGCTCATCTCTCGATCATTTTCTGATCTGTCTTCAACAGTATTATCACAACCTATCCCTCTTTAAACTCCATTAATTAGTTTTAATTGAACAACGTTAAAAATTAGGTAAAAATTGAAGCCAAGTTGAGAAAAAAATCCATATTTTAAACCGTTATAAAACTGCCCCAACGACCTATATTTCGAGGCTAATATCTTTCAACATTGATATCCAAATTGAAATCTACTTTTTGCTGTGTAAAGCCTATATAACCAAGATCATTCCATGTTAATTAGTTTATTTTATTTTGTGTTAGAACCATAGATAAATCGGGTAGAAATCTCAGAAAAAACTCATTTTCAAAACATTAGAATTTTGTGTACGGAGTGTGCCCCGCCAAACGGGACCTCCTCGTCGTGTACCAATTACACCAAAAGGCGTGTATGATATATCCTGATGTGTGAGCTTTTGCGAAAGTTGATTCGGACGTGTGTGCGCGTCGGAATCAACCCGTATCCGTAAAAAGTCCCCGTATTGTGACTTTTGTAAAACACCACCCACTTTGTGTACGCTCGCCGGAATACGACGAAACTTACACCATTGGATTTATGATATCACGCTGGTCCTGTGACCCAAGTTTTACACGATTCTGAGACAGTTGACCAAGCCGCCTATTCGCGGGCCCTACGGTTTAACTAGAAGGGCGAATTTGTGATCGGCTCACCAGAATCCTAAATTGGACATACCATTGAGTTTGTATCGACATTTAAAAATTTTTTGATTTATAATTTGTCCCATTTAGAGACCTTTACCCCTTGCACGCATTTCGGTGCAAAGTGGGCCACATGTGGACCCCGTATTAACCCAAAATTACCATTTTGCCCCTGTGTCCTAATTGGACGAAAGGGTAGTATTTTCTAGTTATCTCGCTTATTCCGGGAAAGTTGGTGATATTTATTTCAGCATCCGGAGGCGTTCATTCTGATGCCATAGTTTCTGATCCCTTGTGCTTGAAGTCTAGACGCGTACACTATGCAGCTTTCTTGCCAGGCAAGTATACCTTGCCAAATTGCTTACAGTACTTTACATGCTTATCATATTTTCATATAATCATTATATATGTGTTTTATTTCAATCATAATTATATACTATATATGTTGACACATACTTGACACATAATATCATGGGAGGGGAGGACAATCAGTAGGCGTATAGGCTACCCACTCTGGTAAACCGTACTAACTAGCACGCACAATGGTAGTTGTTTCGCGATGGTCGCTATCCATACGTCGAAAGGTTGTGAGATAGCATGTGTATACTACACCTACCCATACGTCGAAAGGTTGTCCTCATTTTGCATATTCATATAGATTATCTGGTACAACGTACTTATATATTTTCTGTCAATTATGCATATTTTACTGTATTCAATTGGCATACTGTTTTCTATATCTTGTTACGTCCCTCTGAGGACCTGGTCTCTTGCCAGGTATAGACGATCAGGAGTATCCGCAGGAGTATGGGCCAAGACCTGACGCATTATTTTTTGCCGATGAGGTCTTACCTCCTGGGTATCTTTGATTATCTCTAGCGATGGATCTCTTAGCTGATACTCTTCTATCATCATCTTATTTTATATTGGAGTTTTATTCTCCTCTCTCATTTTAGTTTTGATATAGTCATTGGTAGTCGATTTGTCTTCACCCGACTACCATTTTTGGATTATTCAGACTCATTATTCTGGTTTAGTTATTTCTTTACTATGACTTGTTTTTTGGATGGGATTAGTATTTTCTGTGACTTGTGACAATATATATACCACATGTGAGTTAATATTCATATTACAGCGTACGTGTGTATTATGGTATCCATATATTGGAGTTGCCATATACATACGGCTGGCATGCTTACGTATTCCTAGTCCTGTGTATTTTGGGACTAGGGCGTGACACGGATCCATTAAATTGGTTTGTCTATTGGAGTTGTGCTGCTGGCCATTGCCACGTGGCTAGTCCCTTGGTATTTTGGGACTGGGGCGTGACATGGTTTTTGTGGTGGTTCATGCAGGTCTACGACTATATTGCTTTGGTTTCAACTAAAGAACCAAGCAAGCATGCGATTAGGATATGATAAGTTATATGACCTTATCCACATATTGACACGTTCTTGACCTCTATATCGGATTCAGAATAATTTCTTGACTTGCATCATGTCTTGATTCCTCTGTGCGCCTCTCATAGTTTACTTTGGATGCAGAGTTGTAAGCCCCTGATTTTTCAATATTAGTAAAATTGAGATTTTTCATAATTTTTTGGAATTTTCTGGGAATTTTTTTGTAATTAAAATCAGGATTTTAAATTATTACATAATTTTTAATTGATAATAAACAACATTAAAATATTATAAAAATAATATTTTTGGGTGTAAAATGGAAAACTGGACTTAGGGTAATTTTTCTGGAATTTATTGGACCCCGGACCTATTTTTAAATGCCTAAAAACTAATTATTTATTTATTTAATTAATTATTAATTATTAATATTATTATTATTATTATTATTATTATTTCTATTTTAACACCCGCCCAGCCAGGCCCACTGGGCTGACCGGCCCAGCCCAGCATCCGGCCCATCCCGCCCCCTACCGGGTCGGGTCGGGTTTGCCCAAACCCGACCCGCCTCCGACCCGGAGACCCAGCCCCGCTGCCCGGATCCCCCGCCGCCCGCTCGGCCACGTGCAGCGCCGCCCGCGCTTCCCGGCCGTCCCGCTCGCCTCCGCCTTCCCCGCCCTCACCTCCGTTTTCCCCGCCATGACTCCGCCCTCCCCGGCCGACCCAGTTTTCCCCATCCGCCTATAAAAGCCGACCCCGGCCGCTCCCCGACCACTCGCCACCGCCACCCTAGCCACCGTGCCGCCCGCCTGAGCCGCCCGCCTGAGCCGCAGTCCCCCGGCCAGCCCCCTCATCTCCTTCCTCCGCCCTTCCCGTCGGCTCCGGCGCCCGACACAGCCGAGCAGCAGCCGCCCCTCTTTCCCCTTCTCCCCCCGACGCCGGCAGCCCTCGCCGTGCCCCGGTCGGCTCCGCCCGTCCCCGGCAACGCCGCCCCGAGCCGCCCAGACCCTCCCCGGTGCCCCTCCGTCGGCCCCCGCCGCATCCCGCCTGAGAGAGGCCCTAACCCTAACCATAATTCGATCGGACACGGCCTGTGTCGTGTCGGACACGACACGGACACGAGGAAACCCTAATTTTCAGAGCCCTGTTCAGGTACTCATATCTTTCTCCTCGCTGCCCCGTTTTTAATTCCGTAAATTGCGTTGTGAAGCCTGTATGACCCTCTCGGTGTCCGGACAAACTGTTCGGGGTATCGCGTCCTGTGGTGATCGCACACCTCGATCCAAAAACAGGAAAAACCAGACCCTGTTTCACCCCGGAACTGAGTCCGCCCCGCCAAAGGGGACGACTTGGTCGCGTGCGATCTTCACAGATACGTACGCATCGTCGATACGGACGTGTGAGTTTTTGTGGAAGCTGATTCGGGTGTGCGTGCACACCGGAATCAACGCGTATCCGCGGACATCGCCCCGTATCCGCCTTTTCTGTAATTCACCCTAACTTCATGCACACTCGTCGGATCGAGACGAAACTTGCGCCATCGGACTCGTAGCGATACGCTGGTCCTGTGGGTCAAGTTTGGTTCGATTCTGAGAACGTTGACGAAATCGCGTGTCGTGGGCCCCGTAGGCCCCGCTCGACGGACGATTTTGTGTTCGACTCATCGGAATCCAAATCTAGATGTTTATTGATCCCAGAAAATGACCTAGACAGCGTACTACCGTCGACACTGCGGCGTAGGCTGGACGTGCCCACGCACACGTGCCCGAATAACCGGGCGCGGGTCGTAACATATTTTTGTGGTGGCCCATGCAGGTCCCACGACTAAATTGTTCGGTTTCAACTTAGGGACCGAACAGGCCTGCAATAAGATTGAAGATTTTAGGAAAAGCTCATCCACTTGATTGAATCGTTCTTGATATTCATATCGGTCTCGAATCATTTTATTGACTCGCATCCTGCTTTGATTTTTGTGCACCTCTTATCGGTTATTTTGAATGCAGGGAAATGGACCCACCAGCCAGCAACGGGGCTCATCTAGAAACACCACAAGCCGTTGTGGTTACCCAAGAAAGCGATGTGATACCAGCCGGTGAAGGCCAAACATCACAAGGCAGTCAAGCAAGTCAGCCTGCCTCAATAATCCATCAAGATAGCGTTCCACCCTCGACACAGCCTATTCCACCGATGCCTTCCTTCCCTCCGGGACCGCCTATGGACGAACAGCAGATGTTCCGCATGTTCTACATAATGATGCAAGCCTATCAGAAGGTTCAACAAGAAACTCAGCAAAACCAAGCGGAGAACTTCATCAACAGAATTAGCTCGGAGTCACGGAAGCTAAGCAGTTCAAATGCAATTACCTTCGACGAGGACGTTCTTACTGCAGCGCGACCTGTGGAGTGCACCACAAGGATCGAGTCCAGCCGGAAGCGGCCATATGCGTCAGCACCAGACCAAGCACAACAAGAAAGAGCTGCAAAGCGACCACAGATGAATCCAACCCAAAGACATAACCAACGAGTTCCCACTTGTGGCTTTTGTAAAAAACAAGGTCACATTTGGAAGGATTGTAGAAAGAGGCTAGGTGTCTGTCTATTTTGTGGATCAGCAGCACATCGAGTGAGGGACTGTGCAGCTGCTCCAAGAATACGGACAAACTTACGCGATGACCGTGGAGAACGTGCAGACTCTTAGAGTCACTAATGCACGTAAGTGATTCATAGATACCGTTTTCTAGCATTATTTTAGCTTGTGCCTACTGGTTCGTGACCTCAGCCCCAACCTAGTAACTTTAAACTTGCTAATAACATGGAATGTTTTTTTTGGATAACTGTAGAGGTTGTAAATCTTTTGTTACTGAGCTTATTGTAGGTTGTTTTGTGTGTTTAAATAAATTGTAGCTCCTTTCATCATCCTCTAGCGTATTTATATTCGTAACACCTTGACTTATGCTGCTATTCTATAGCCTAGTTTTGTAAGCTTACTCTTTATCGAGCTTGTTCATGACAAGTGTATTATTGGGGAGGCCCACAATGATATATTTCAGAATCAGTGTATTACGGTCTGATCAACCATAGTACGCTTGATTCGCCCTTCGAAATAATACTTTACGTGGATTGAGACATATAGTTGACTAGTATACCTGCCCTAGACATGTCTGAGCACAACTGTATTAATACGAGCATGTGAATAGGAATTACCAAGATAGGATTCAATCCACAATCGCTCGACAATTCCCACCTGAATTCTTTAAAACGCCTTGACCCCGATATTTCTATTCTATCACCCCACCCTTGAACTCTTTATTATTGATCTTCGTCTTCCCTTATTTCGGAAAGACGAAACCTCGTGCTGGTATAAGTTAGTACATAGATAGTACTAGAGATGCCACATAGGCCGATCACATACTTGGGGATTAAACTTTCGTAATTGAGGACATATCATATGTGACATGATCGGCATTGAAGTTCGGGGATTGAATGACGTAGGTAAGCATATTAAGGAATATTTCCTTAAGGTATATAGTCTTTTGTGATGTTGGGTAAACTCTAAGTTGGGTAGCGATGCATTTGTCAACTAGAGAGGAATATCCTTTGGATCGTGACCGAGTAAGGTCAGATTGGAAGAAGCAAGCCATTATAATTTTGAAAATTTAGAGGAGTGACTAAAATGATTAATGAATTGATATCGAGGACCCAATAAGTTATATCTTAGATACATGATTTAAATTTTGAGTAATGAAAGTAAAATCGTCAATTTGAATTTAGAGGATATAATTCAGACTTGAATATGGCGAACTACATTCAAATTTTTTAAATTTGATGATTTGATTAAGAATTATAATTTGATGGTTGGACTACCTAGTTAGAATATTGAGGATGTGAATGTAATTTAAAAAGTTGGAACATACAAAGGGGAACATTGGACTCGAATCACTTCTAGAGGAATTATGATAGTTAGAATCGTGAGGCAATTCATAAGCATATGCAAATCTTGAAGGTGTTATATGGACTTAATTAAAATTTCACTTATGGGTAATTTGAGGAAGTAAGAAGTAATAACCATAGGTTGAATTCTTGATTGGAACAAGTAGTCGTCTTAAACTTTGAAGTGGTTGCAGTGGATATAATTAGGCTTTTAATTATCGCCAAGAGATGGCGATCGACTTGCCCTATGTACATGAAGGATTAACAGATTATGGCTCGATTTTTAAATTTCGAGGACGAAATTTTTATAAGTTGGGTAGATTGTAAGCCCCTGATTTTTCAAAATTAGTAAAATTGGGATTTTTCATAATTTTCTGGAATTTTCTGGGAATTTTTTTGTAATTAAAATCAGGGTTTTGAATTATTATATGATTTTTAATTGATAATAAACAACATTAAAATATTATGAAAATAATATTTTTGGGTGTAAAATGGAAAACTGGACTTAGGATAATTTTTCTGGAATTTATTGGACCCCGGACCTATTTTTAAATGCCTAAAAACTAATTATTTATTTATTTATTTAATTATTAATTATTAATATTATTATTATTATTATTTCTATTTTAACACCCGGCCCAGCCAGGCCCACTGGGCTGACCGGCCCAGCCCAGCATCCGGCCCATCCCGCCCCCTACCGGGTCGGGTCGGGTTTGCCCAAACCCGACCCGCCTCCGACCCGGAGACCCAGCCCCGCTGCCCGGATCCCCCGCCGCCCGCTCGGCCACGCGCAGCGCCGCCCGCGCTTCCCGGCCGTCCCGCTCGCCTCCGCCTTCCCCGCCCTCACCTCCGTTTTCCCCGCCACGACTCCGCCCTCCCCGGCCGACCCAGTTTTCCCCATCCGCCTATAAAAGCCGACCCCGGCCGCTCCCCGACCACTCGCCACCGCCACCCTAGCCACCGTGCCGCCCGCCTGAGCCACCGCCACCCTACCCTTGATGATTACACGTAGTGCTAGAACACTGGATTTCATGTCTTGAATATTGGAGTTCATGTCTTGTTTTTCATGTCGGATGGGAGAATACTGAAAGGCATGTAGCTTACCCTGACTCTTGCCATGATTAATAGCTGATGGTACACGACTGTCCATCAGCCGGATCTCGATTATTCGTGATTAATAGCCGTCTATGACGGCCGGTTTAACCCTATAAACCCCTACATGCCAACTAGGTATTCTAAATACACAAGTTCACACACATAGTTCTTGTCTGGTTACAGTTCCTATTGTCTGGTTGTAATTTATTTTTCCTGTCACCTTGTTCCTGTTTTACTCATGACCCTGTCTTACAGCAATTAACTCTTAGTTATTGTTACTATTTAGTTATACATATCCTCAGCATGATACCTGTCAGTTCCTTTAATTGTCATGAATATTTAGTTTAATCTGTTGTGCATTGTATACTTTGCTCCTTTCCTGACTGGATCCGTTGTTTTAGGCGATGATGAGGACTTTGCCCCTACCTATTCTGATCCCTATGAGGTAGCAGATGACACAGTTGAGAAGCCGGTTCCTACTCCGGAGACTACCTTTGAGGAGGAGTAGCCAGTTAGTTATTATTTTATTTCCTTTCAGCACATACTCGGGTTTGTCCCCGATTTATCTTCTGACTTGTATTAACTGTGGTTTAGTTGTCACAGATTAAATTTATAAAATCTTAACATTCTTATTCCTGTGATTATCCTTGCATGTTTATGATTGTGGATGAGATAGATGTTTATTGATCCCAGAAAATGACCTAGACAGCGTACTACCGCCGACACTGCGGCGTAGGCTGGACATGCCCACGCACACGTGCCCGAATAACCGGGTGCGGGTCGTGACAAGAGTGATGGATCCACGAGCCAGCGTAGAGACTCCCATAGGTGCACCACAAGGTTCTGTGGTCACCTACGACAATGGGGTGACACCATTGGATAGAGATCCATCCACTAAACAAAGCAATCAAGCAGATCAGAATGCCTCAAGATTCCGGCAAGACGATATTCCACCACCGCCGCAGTTTACTCCACTAATATCCATTTTTTCACTAGGACAGCCTATGGATGGACAACAGATATTCCAAATATTCTATGCAATGATGCAAGCACAACAATAAGTTCATCAAGATATCCAGCAATGCCAGGCGGAGAAGTTCTTTGACGGACTTAGATTTGAGCTACAAAGATTAATCAGCTCTATTGCACCTATTTCTTACATGGACGTCCTTGCTGCAGCCTGACCCATGGAGCACGTCACCAGGAGAGAGTCCAGCCAGAAGCGGCTGCATGCATTAGTACCAGACCGAGCACAGTAGGGAGGAGCTGTAAAGCGACCACAGATGAATCCACCATATAGAGCATTTACACCACTATCACTAGTCCTTCCTACTTTTCACTACTGTGACCTAGTAGGCCATATTGAGAAGGAATACAGACGCAAATGGGGATTATATTTAGCTTGCGGATCCAGCCAACATTTAGCCAAAAATTGCACGGAGCATCGAGGAGAAACATCGATGGTTCATCGACGAGCACCGATGGTTAACCGACAAGCTTTACCAGCACCGGAAGGATATCAGTTGAGGCCACCCATGGCATCACAGACAATATTCTTTCAGCAGGCCCAACAACAGCAAAGGGTACCACTACAGGGACGTGGATAGGCTTTTGTGATGACAGTGGAGGAGGCACAGATTCGAGGAGTAGCGAATATGAGTAAGATTTAGTTTTACCATAGTTATCTATAATAGAGAATATTCCTAGTAATACTTTAGCATGTGCCTGTTAGTTCCATTCCCTAGCCTATACCTAGTAGTTGTTAGTCTAGATTAGTAATATGTCAGTGGTACCCAAGTTTTCATAAGCTGTAGTTTTCAATTCTTCTGCTTGAACCATACCCTCACCCTTCCACTCGATTTTTCCTTGTTCATGGCTCCTTATCCCTTGTGTCGTGCTTCAATAAACATGTTTTGCAACCGCGTCATCTCTTCTGGAGCAAATCTTTTCTTGATCGGTTATGTTTCATTTTCTTAATTGCGAAGACGCAATTTTTTTAAGGTTGGTAGATTATAAACACACTGATTTTTAAAATTTAATTTAAAATTTTCATTAATTATTGTTGTAGAAATTTTTATTATTTTTAGTTAATTATAATAAATATTCTTTTATGAATTTATATTTTTGTGTATTAAATTAATTATTAAAATATTGTAAAAATTATATTTTTGGGTGTATAACTAATAACAGGATATTGTGTAATTTTTTAGAATTTTTTGGACTCCAAAACTATTTTTGATAGCTAATTGCATTATTTTTATAATAAACCAACACAAACCGAACCCAACCGAACCAACCTAAACCAACTAGGCCTGAATCCTAACCCATACCCACTAACCTGCTAACCCAAACCCTTTGTTTATAGTAACCCCCTCCCAAAACAAACCCCCTAGCCCGATCCCCTTCCTCTTCTGAAACCGGCGGCCAACCTCCTCTCTTTCCTTCCCCATAACCGCCCATTCTGACCTCCTATAAAACCCCCAGACCAACCCCCTCATTCAGCATCAAAATCTCTCATTCCCGATAAGCCCCAATCGACAACGATGCCGGACTGCAGTGCACCACCGCCGCAAAGTAGCCGCCGCACAATCTCCCAATTCTGAGCTAACAGTAGCAGTAAGGTATGCTACTTCCCACCTTCGTATCTCTTTACACAGTTATCCAAATATCGATCTATCGAATCCTATGTAAAGAACACATGACCCTCATGAACCCAGTAAAATTAGTTCAGGGTATCGTGTCTTGTGTCGGTCGTAATTCGCGACGCAAAACAAGAAAAAATGACCCAATTTATAGTTCAGAAAACTGTCCCAAATACTCATGTTCATGACCGTTTTTCTTCCAACCTAGTTAATATTTTTAAATTCCACTTGAACAATAATTTAAACAATATAACAGAGATTTAATTTCTTTAAATAGTTTATTTTAATTTGTTGTATGCGGTGTTTTATTCGTGGTTGAAGTTGACCAAAAACTTGGTTTTCTAAACCAGATTTTTTTTGAAACGGGGTACGTCCCACTAAACAAGAAAACTTCGTCGTGTGAGAATTATATTGAAAGACGCGAAACGTTAACGCAGATGTATGAGATTTCACGGAAGTTGATTTGGATGTGCATGCACACCGGAATCAACGCGTATCTGTCGAAAAGTCCCGTATCGGCCCGTTCTGACACTCGTCATAATTTAGTGTCTGCTTGTCATTTTACAACAAAACTTGCGCCATCGAATTCGTAATATTACGCTGGTCCCGTGACCCAAGTTTGGTTCAATTTTGAGAACGTTGACGAAATCCCGTTTTATGGGCCCTACGATTTCACTTGACGGACGATTTTGTGGTCGGCTCATCGGAATCTAGTTTTGGACATTTTGTTGGATTTGTATCATCATTATGGACTCGTAAACACTAATTTTGATAAATTTAGAGAACTTTGTCTCTGACATATTTTTGCTGCGAAGTGGGCCACATGTGGATCCCGCTTTGACCAGAAACTGTCAATTCTGTCCTTGTGTCCAAAATTGGACTTATGGGTAGTCAATCATAACTAATTTATGTATTCTGAGAGCGATGGTAATATTTGTTTCAGCATCCGGAGGCGTACCTGAAGATTTTACTTTTACAGGAGCAACTGAAGGAGTTCAGAACCCATGCAAGTGTACCTTGCCAAACTTGCAGTAGTTCCTTTGATATTATTTGCTCGAGTTATTTTCTATGATATACCTATTGAACCTAGGACCATGAGACGTTGCTTAACGTCCGAACAAGATTCGGAGCGGAGTCGTGTAACGTCACTAAGAGAGTTGATACGATGATCCTATATTTTTTTGTGCTTGCTTTATCAAGTACAATATACCATAGAACACTTAACACTATTCATGTGACAGAATCTTTCCTGAGTTATTTGTGGTGATTCTGTTTAGGCTACAGAATTCGTGACATAAGACTTGCATATACATAGATAATATTATGACTTGTTGTACTAGCTAGAGGTCATGATCTTGCGTGTTATGGACATGAGACGTCGTGGACATAAGATGTGTGATTACATTGGGTGGGGAGAGACACACAGGCTACAGGCTGATTACATACATATATATTTATTATTGCGGTGCTTTAGTTTCTGTTCCAGAGCTTGGCCTATTACGTAATATTACTGCTACCGGCTCTCCGACACAGAGCTTGTAGTGGTCTCAGCCTGAGTATTAGTGATGCTCTCACTTGCATTTTATATAGCTGGTTACATAGCTTGTCCTGAGGATATATTTTTATTTCCTGCATTTTATTTGGCTTGAGTTATTCTTGTACCTTGCTATGTCCCCTGAGGACCTGGATCCGGATTATGTCACCAGGTACAGTAGATGAGGAATATCCCGAGGTTTACGGGACATGAGCTGACGCTAGAGCAGTACTGGCATCAGAGGACGAGATTGTGCCAGAAGATTTATCTTGAGTATTCTGTTACATACTCAGTAATTTCTGCTTCCAATTATTTCATATCTTGACTCTTGGATTTATGTATTAACTTATTATCGGGTTGTTCCCCTAGACACTTTTTATTTGGACTTGTTGATGGACTATATTCCTTTTTAGCTATTATCTTGATTAGTCTATTATATTGAATTGTGTTTACTTTCTGTGGATGAGATTAAAATTAGAATGTGACATGTATCGTAGACCATTGTGTTTGTTTTACAGCTTAAGTGCACTATAACGGGTCCATTAAATTGGGTTTGCACATTGGAGTTGTGCTGCTGGCCATTGCCACGTGGCTAGTCCTTCGGTATTTTGGGACTGGGGCGTGACAAACAATAAAAATAAAAAAGTTAATGTTACCGGCCTCCGGGGAAGTCGTGCACGAAGCACTGCCCTAAGAGTTAATCCGAGGTCTTTGTGCAGACGTTTCTCAGAAGCTCCTAGTGGTAAAATCCCCTGACTACCGGATTCTCTTCGTCACACACAACTCGAAGAGAGAGACCGAACTTAGCTCTACCCAGAACAAGAATTTAGAGGAGAGAATGTGTTTGGAGTAAAGAACGAGAGAAAGAGGTTTCATGTTGAGGATAAACTTCTGTAAAAAATAAAGGAGGAGGAGATCGCAATATATTGGCAGTCCCTAGACACAACTAATGGAAATGATATTAAATGGATCATAAACAGGCCACTAAGGAGCAATAACAAAAGGAAAGAAACGTGAAAAAATTATTGTCATATGAGCTGTTATAGAAGCTGTTACATGTGCACAATGAACCTGGACATAGTGCCCAACGTTCAAATCTCCAATGAGTTTAAAATAATGAGGAGCAAAAAGATATTTAGGGACTCAACCCGATCCCGAAGAGAAAATCGAATTGGCATTCGGCGCCCGCAGGTGTGGGCACGTACCCGCACCACTTACGCGGGCCGAACCGAACTGAGCAAGTCGGGCCGGTCGGCGGCCGCAGCGCCCGCGTGTGGCCCATAGAGCTCCCCACACAAGACCACAAGGAAACAAAAAGTAAGAACTATTATATACATACAAATGTGGAGTGGTCAAACCGATGTGGGACTAAAGCAAAAGAGAAATTTGATCTTTTGCTCACATGTGTGTGAACACATATACTCACACAGCCAACATTGACTAGGTCCTGGCCTGGCACAACCCGAGTGGAGAGGTGGGCCTGGCCGGTCCGGCCCGGTCATAAACAACTATGGCCCAAGTTCGGACCCATGACCCGGTCAGGGGATGACCGGACCGAACCGGTCGGCGGCCGCGGCGCGCGCGTGTGGCCCATAGAGCTCCCCACACAAGACCACAAGGAAACAAAGAGTAAGAACTATTATATACATACAAATGTGGAGTGGTCAAACCGATGTGGGACTAAAGCAAAAGAGAAAATTGAGCTTTTGCTCACAAGTGTGTGAACACATATACTCACACAGCCAACATTGACTGGGTCCTGGCCTGGCACAACCCGAGTGGAGAGGCGGGCCTGGCCGGTTCGGCCCGGTCATAAACAACTATGGCCCAGTTCGGACCCATGACCCGGTCAGGGGATGACCGGACTGAACCGGTCTGGGTTCGAACCGGTTCACGGTCGGGCCGGACCTGTCCAGTTTTAAATTTTTTTTTAGTTTATTTATATATATATTTTTGGGTCCAAATGACCCAAAATATTCTAAAAAAAAGTTGTTATAAGGGATATTTTGGTCATTTTACGAAAAATGACCAAACAATTCCTAAAATGAACAAAAAAACTGTCACTAAAACGGAAGTATTTTTGTAAAAATACTTTCCAACGGATATATTCTAAAAAAAAAAAAAACGGCCGAACCGGACCTGAATCGGACCGGTCCGGGCCAACCGGATCGACCGAATCCGAACCGGTCCAAACGGTGCAGAAATCGAACCGGACTAGCTGGTCGGCTCCACCGACCCAGCCCGGACCCGTGGAGGCTAGTGGGCCTGGACGGACCGGTCCGTTGACCGAATCCGGATCGATCCGGACCGAATTTGATCGGATCGGATCCGGTCCAGACCGGACTGTCCGTCCATTTAGACACCTCGATGCATGATTGATTGTGCCCAAGGCAAAAGCAAGTCGAGGGGCATGCATCTACTGATGTTAGCATGCATGCAGGCATGGTTCTGCCACATTGAAATATGTAAGAAAGTCTTCCTGTTCCCTTCTCTGACCTCTCCGGCCCAGTCTTCCTTTTTCCAGTTGTGCCTTCCTCGCACTAATTTCCTTCCCTTGCTTATGCAATCAGTGTCCTGCAGTAGCGCAAATAGTGGATAGGGAAGCTGACATAGCTCACATGCCCATGGCTGCTCACCATCTCCATCTCCATCCCCACTCCCTAGCTAGCTAGCTAACCCACATGCCATAATGATCATATCGAGCTTACGCATCCAGTCCCCCATGCGAAAAAATGTTGTCAAATGGACAAAAGCTATATAAAAGCAAGCACGAGCACTTTTCATGACATGGAAAAAGTATACCGAGTATTTGTTCATTCCGCAAGACAGGCATGTAGATCAGATCGAGATCACATGGGCAAAAGATCACATGGACAAAAGACCTGGAAAGGACGGATACTTTCCACTATTAAAGCGTAGACATTGCATTGCTCTGAGTTCTTGCTGGCTGATATATTAAAAGGTGAGGTGTTGGAATTGTCGACAACGAAGGATCAACAAACACAAGATATATGCTCAAAGATCGAGCAATGCTATCTGCACCGCAGAATTTTTGGTCCACGTGCATGGCATACTTTGATTGGGTGGATTTTTTGGAAAGAGGCCGCGAAGCATACAGGAAGGAAGGGGATTGGCGGTACACAGACGGGGTGCTTTTTTTGCGGTGCAAAATGTATTTTCCATGCTAAAATGCTTTCCGGGCTTGTAACTAAATAAACTTGAACTTTTACCAAAGTTACAATTTGCTACTCTAAAATAAGTAAAATTAACAAGTTACTACCTTTAACTATATATATATATATATATGTATATACACCGATAAGATCATATATATGATATCGATAAGAAATATAAAAATACGTTGTAGCGAGTTGCACGTTTATAAAAGTTCAATATATTTATAATAGTTTAGTATGATAATAGATTTGTTAGTTTTAATAGTTTAAAGTAGCAAGATGCATACCCGAGCATGTTCATGATGATATTTAAGTTACATTTAAGTCTCCATTTTAGAAGAATACCTTTGAGACATAATGGGGAAGTAAATATGGAAATCGAGGTAGATTAACATGCATGGTAGATTTCAATATAAGAAACAATCTAGACACTAGAATTAAGGATGTTTAGAGTGGCAGTCAAGTGACTTAATTAACCAATATTGCTTATTTGCAGTAACTAAGAATGTATAGACTGAAGGTTTGCAGTGCTCTCTAGTTCCTGATTTTGCTGATGTAAACGTTAGGAGCTTCTCTACTTTCTTCTCATGATATAATCCAAATTCATGAAGATAGGTTTATTCGCAGAAAAAGATTACGTCTTTTTTTCTTTCATGTTCATTATAACACCATAGGTTGCAGTATCGGCCTACACCAATTCTATACGTCCGATATCGATACGGTTTGACATGTCCCGATTAGATACTGACCGATATCGATACCAACATTGGGATCTCTTTTCCAATCAATCCGGCAAAAAAAGAACAAAAAAGACCAATCAATAAGGATATAAAATCATAGTAAAGTTGTAAAAGCATATAAAAGAAGAAAATTAATATAAGCAAGGATTTCATCCATTTTTAAAACTACTAAGAAACAATACTTAAAATACTTAAAATTATGTCTAAATGCATTAAAATAAATATTTTTTAAATAATTTATTAATAATTATTAGATTTCCAATATATAAATAAATTAAAAAAAATCTGATAATCCAATCCGAAACCGCAGATAGCGACGATCCCGATACTCATAGGGAGGGTCCGAATCCGAGATACTGTGAAACTTGTATAACACAGATGTAACGTAGTATATGAATGTACACAGTATGTTACCGTTATATCTTTTCAAAGCCCACAAGGATAATATATGTGCAATTCTGTCTTGTCAAATTGTCTACATTTTGTTCGTGAGGTCGTTGTCTGTTGGTTACGATTGAGAACTCTCGTATAAATGGACATGGTCGAATTCCTCTCGGGAACCTTCCGTATCAACATATGAAAGTGCACACTTTGTATATAAAATCATTCATGGATGTGGATTTGTACTCGGCGCAGAGAGCAAATGTCTTATAATAAATTCACAACCAAGAAGAAGAAAAAAGGTCTGTTTCCAAACCAACATACTATACGAGATACCTATTTCACGCCCTTAATTTGCCAATTTCTGAAGAAATTATGTGTTGTGCTAGATATTCGACAAATTTGAACAACCCCACCCATTATGTCCCCAACAAAGTTCACATTTGAGGGTTTTTTTTTTGTTTTTTTATGAAAACGAAATCGGTTTTTTTTTTTTTTTATTTACTTGAATGTTGATGAATTATAACTGAATTTTGGAATTCATTTTTTTATTTTTATTTTTATTATCTCTTAACATGAGTACATGGACAACAATCAAGTAAATGTTGAAAATGAGAATATAATAGGAAAAGTAAAACCAAAACTAAATATCGAGAGTCTAAACTTTTCTCAATTGAACATGTTATGACTTAAACTTTAAACTTATGTAAAATCTAGGGTCCAAATGCTAATTAGCCCATTTATCAATAGATGCACCACCAACAATATTTTCATGGAACTAATTTATTTTTTTCCTAGAAAATAGTTCCATGGAACTAATTTATCTTTCACATATTTTCTAACTTACAAACAAACACACTCTTAATGAAATTGATATATGCGGCTTTGGCAGCTACACAGTGTCGCGAGATCGCAGCGCACAAGAATTCAGTGTGCTAAGCTTTGAACCGAAATGACTATGCACCTTACCATTCAAACATGCAATAACTTTTCTAACTTTTCTCGTTAACTTTTCATAGTCCATTCGATAAAAGCCACCCCTATAATCTTTTCTACATCGTCTTCCTCTTTGCAGAGTCGATATGAGATCATGTGTCCATAAACCCTAAGAATCTTCTGTAAATCGCAAAAAATCGTCCATGGTCTATATATATATATATATATATATATATATATATATATATATATATATATACTAATCGATTAAAAAAACATATTAAAACCAACCTTTACAAAAAGCTTTGGTTAAGGTAGTCTTTTGCATTACCAGGGCTCTGTGGAGCCAGGTCATTTAACTTTGTTTTTTTTTTTTTCATTTTTTTTTTATTCTTGAAGTTGACGAAACGATTATCGCTTTCAGAGAGAGAGAGAGAGAGAGAGAGAGAGAGTTTATGAAAAACAAGTTAAAGGTGACTTGGTCCTGGTAGTACAAAAGACCATCTTAACCAAGTTTTTTTTAAAAAATTGCTTTTAATTGGTTCTTAGAAAATTATACATAAATTCTTTAACTTCTTGTTGTTTATAGGATATATGACCATGGGTGTTTTCTTTCGATTTATAGAATTTTTTTGGGGTTTATGGACCCGTTGTCTACTATCACTCTGCAAGGGAGACATGTAGAAAATATTTGAGAAATGACTTTTATCGAATATATATATATATATATATATATATATATATATATATATATATATATATATATATATCCAACTTGGTATCCTACACCGATAAGATCATATATATGATATCGATAAGAAATATAAAAATACGTCTTAGCAAGTTGCACATTTATAAAAGTTCAATATATTTATTTAGTAATTATAATAGCTTAGGACGATAATTGATTTGTTAGTTTTAATAGTTTAAAGTAGCAAGATGCATACCCGAGAATGTTCATAATGATATTTAAGTTACAATTAAGTCTCCATTTTAGAAGAATACCTTTGAGACATAATGGGGAAGTAACAGAGTAACAAGAGAGCAAGAGAGAGTAGTGGTACTTAAAGCATTTGATTTATATGAAAATCTAGGTAAATTAACATGCATGGAGTAGATTTGAATATAAGCAACAACCTAGACACTATAATAAGGATGCATAGAGTGGTAGTCAAGTGACTTAATTAACCAATTTGCTTCGGTGCAGTAACTAATAATGTATAGACCGGAAGGTTTGCAGTGTTCTCTAGTTCCTAATTTTGTTGATGTAAATCTTGTTGGAGTGAATGGAGTTCTAACCTATGTAGAAAATATTCCGGAGTACGACGAGCATCATTCATGTGTCGTAAAAGCTCAAAAAATATATCGAACGTCGTGTATTGGAACATTTATGGTACACAAATATTATATTGGATTTCAGTCATTGACTTTAATTATATATTTATGATTGGATCTTTCATATATTAACTTTCCATATAATTGGATTTCCAATTTTTGGTAAGATAATTTATGATATGATTTTCATTAAATATGATTTAATGTAATTGGATTTCCATAAATATTTTTGGCTTCCATATATAGATTTTCATATGAACATCCTAATTCATGCAAGGGTTGATATAAAAGCTCATGCAATATATAACAACATTAGAAAAAAATAAGGTAGGAAAAAAAGTGGCATGAGTGCCATTGCAACTTTGGAGAGGAGAAAGAATGATTGGAGGCTATTTTGGAGAAGGGGATCAATTTGGGGTATTTCTCATTATTTTTTCTTCGTGGTTGTAATCTATTTTCTGTTCCAAAGAGTTGCGGTGATCCGTATTGGATCGGTGAGGAGCTTGTAGAGGGTGTAATCTCTTTATTCCATTAATAGCGGTTCTTCAGGGTTGGACTCCGATCATTCCGTGATTTTTTTCATCTTGATTTTTCACTTAGTAAATCTCTGTGTCTGCAATTTGTGTTTGGTATTTTTTGGTTTTCGCGTTTTGCTCGGTTCTCTCGCAGGTACTATCTGGTTTGGGGAACGATTTTTGCGTTTCATTTCCAACAGTATGGTATCCAGAGCCTGGTTCTGAAATTTTAGAAGGGTGTCAGGAGTTGACAAACAAACCAGGGAGGAGAGATGCACGCGAAGCCGGTGCGCATGATAAACCTGAACGCTACCACTATCACTATTGGAGGAGCAAGATGAAGGATCTGCTATTTGTCAAGAAGCTGCATCTACTGTCATGAACCGCACACGAAAAATCGGGCATGAGTCGTGGGTACGTCCAGCCTACGCCGCAGAATCGGCGGTAGAACGCTGTAAAGGTCCGTTCTAGGTTAACAATCTATATATCTCACAAAACCTGTCAATAACCTCTCCAAAAGGAGGGCAACCACGCAATATATATATGACTCAATCACAATAACTAGGGAAGAGTAAAAGCACGATATGATAGCACAAGGAAATAAGAACCAAAGAGAGCAATACAATATCCAAAATATACAGTCCAAGTCTACAACATCACAGCAGCAAAATAATAAACACTACAGTCATCCAAAATAATCAACTGGGAACAACCCAGAAAAATCCACCTAGCTAACTAGGGCGCTAAAGGTGTCTCTCGACGGGCTCCTCCTCAGTCTCGGGTCACAGCACTCCTCGATGCCCAGCCCGTAGAATGTCGGGCAATAATCCTCAGGATCATCTGGAAAAAATATGCCCAGTCAGGACTGGAGCGAAGTACATAACTCTGAAAGCAACTCCAAATGCATGGTAAGGTGTATATGACGAGCAATAGAAAAGTATACAAGATGCACAGGAAATAAATACATGATGGAGAAGATAAAGTAGCTGCAAATGTAAACTGGAGAACAATACAAGTAGAGAAGTAACTGCATATGAGAAAACAAGAATACTAGCTAAGTGCCTTGAGCACAAGTTCGTTATGTGATCGGCTTAGGTTGCACATGAATAAACTACGATAACCGACATACACATGAATACTGTTTGGCTTTGATCACATAACCAACTCCTACTCCCCTCCCCCACTAATACTCTTGGACCACGACACGCTACGTACATGATAATAGCTCGCGCACACGAAGGCGAGAGCACAAGAAGCAGATGATAGCACATGAGAATCAATACCCGAAGCACATGATGAAATACACCTGATAGAGTACCCGCTGAACACGGTAAGGGGGATAGCATCTCATGACGGGATCCACTAGTACCAGCTCGTGTAACAATATATCAGAATCAAGTATTACAGTTCTAGAACAGGTGATATAAACGCTATCATGAAATAAAAACTATCAGAGGTAGGTACTCGCCTGATGTCCTGAGCAACTGATGAGGATCGAGATCCGGACCGGTGTCGCAAGAACCTATTGCAAAAAGCAGAATTAAATAGGGTTCTATGGATTTAAACTGATATAAAATAATTAAAAACAGGCTTCTAGGGATATTCTAGGTCGAACGGGTCAAACCGGTAAAATTCAGGTCAAAAAGTCAACCCAGGGTCCAAAAAGTCAACTCTAGGTCAAAACTAGGTCGAACATTGACTTTTACGATCAATGAGGACAATTATGGTCAAGGCTAGGTCAAACTAGGGTGCCCCTAAAATTTTAGGTCAAAACTAGCTCATTAAGCTAGTAAACCCTCAAACTCGCCTCCTCGAGATACCGGGATACCCTCGGTATCCGATACCTCGACCTAGGCTACGCACCCCGCCTATACCAGCTAAAGCCTATGCTAGCACGCGTAAATATATATACCAATACATAAAAACCCATCTCTAAACTTAAACCTAGGCAATTGCTCAAAAACTCCGCTCGAAACTCAATACCTTGGATACCTCAAGGTATTGAGATACCTTGATATCTCAAGGTATTGAGGTATCGCCCAATACCCCTCTAACTACCCTTCTAGTTAGCTATTTATGCATATAGATATACCCCTAGTTAATAATCTAGGATAGAAAATATATATCTAATACATATATGCATATACCTACATATACCTACATATCTACATATATACACATAGCACATACACACATACATATATACCCAAACTCAATATGTATATATATATATATATATATACAAAGATAGATATAATTATCTACCTATCTAATATCTATCTATCTATCAATCTACCTATCTACCTAGTATCTATCTAACTATCTATCTAAAATTCTATCTATCTAACTATCTATTTATGTATCCATCAATATATCTATCTACCTATTAATCTATCTATCTATTAATCCATCTATCCATCAATCTATCTATTAATCTATTTATAAAGATAAATATATATCTATATCTCTCTCTCTCACTCGCTACTAGCCGCTAGATGCTGCGCTGCTAAAGCAAATGCTGCTGCTGCGAATGCTGCTGCTGCTTACCCTGCTACTGCTTACCCTACTTCTGCTGCCGCTGCTGCTGTGCACTGCACGGCAGCTGCTGCGCGCTGCTGCCCCCGCTGTTCGCTGCACGCTGGCTTCCTAGTTCACCACACACACACAAACACGCACACACACAATCACATATACACAGACACACACACATATATACATATATATATACAACTATATATATATACACACACTTATATATATATATATATATATATTCTTACACACACACACTTATGTATATAAATACACACACACACATACAAACACATACATTTATCTATATATATATATATATATATATATATATATATATATATATATATATATATATATATATATATATATAAACACACAAACTCAAATATATATATACACATACACATTGATATATATATATATATATATATATATATACATATACACACACGCACATGCACACTTATACATATATATATATATATATATATATATATATATATATATATATATATATATACACACAAACACTTACATAGATCTATATACACAAGCATATATATAAATACACACACATATATAGATACACAAACACATAAACATATATATAAATATATATACATATATAGACACACATACATATATATATAAACTTATATACATATATAAACACAACTCAACCACAACGCACATAACACACAAACAACACACCCCACTCACGCCCAACGACCCCTACGCACACTAACACCTATGTATATATAAAATATAATGCGCGCACAAGCCCGAAACTATGAAACCAAGTCGAAATGGCCGTTCGGTCATTTCGACGAACACGCGGTGTGCGGTTCGAAAAACCTCCTGAAACGCACACCAAACCAACTCGAATCGGCCCAAAATTTATCCACGGGTTCTAAACGATGTCTAGATCCTAGAAAAATGCTAACTCGTCGATTCTAGGCCCGTGGCAAAAATGCGCACGTACTTAGAACCGACGACGACGAAAACCCCGAAAACGTCCGAAACGCCCATTTCTCCGCGACATGACTTCACGAGTCCGAACGGAGACACACACTAACCCTCAAGACACCCAAGAACGTCTACATAGGTCCGTCTAACCTAGGGCATCACCCAAAATTGGGCCAATTTTGGATTCCACCCGAAATTAACACAAAGCCTAGTGTCAAAGTCTTCAAACACAACCAAACTTGTTCCAACTTCCTCCCACGGGTAGCCTTAGGGTCTAGGAAGGTTCTAAACCACTAATTACACTACATAAGAGTAATTAGTAAGGGGAAAGTTAGGGTTTACCTCTTGGGAGTTGGAATCCCAAGGCCAAAGTCTCCAATTTACTTGAAATCACCTCCATCAAGCTCCAAGCCTCCAAATTTAGCCTCTACACCAAGTCTAGGCTCTAAACACCTAGGTTGGGAGAAAATATAGGGTTAGGATTCACATCTATGAAGAATAGAAGAAGAAAAAGGAGAAATAGGGTGCTTACTTGGACTTGGGAGAAGGAAAGAAGAAGAAATGGAGAGTGGAGAAGAAGAAGTAGTAGTAGTAGTAGTAGTTAAGAAGAAGAAATGGGGGGGGGGGGGGGGGGGGGCTGGGGCTGCTGTGATCGGCTAGGAAAGGGGGTTGGGGGAATCGGCCGTGTGCATTAAAGGGTTTCCTAAGTCTCCAAAAGACCAAAATGCCCTCCTTAACTTGGGTTTTGGGTTTCTGGTTCCAAAAGCACTCAAACTAACTCCCAATCTCTCCAACTAACCCACTAAAAATATAATAAATATTTTTAAACCCAAAAATAGGTCTCACAAGGGTGTGGGTTGGGTCGGACATGGGTCCACTAGGGTCTGACATGGGTCCAGGCTAATAAAAACCCTAAAATAATCAAATAAAAAATAATACAATCACTAAATAAATATAAATATAATAATTATATACAATACACAATTTAAAAAAAAAATTAACCCTATTTTCTAGAATTGGGTAGTGACAAGCCTACCCTCCTTGAAATAATTTCGTTCTCGAAATTAAAAGACGAAACTAGGACAGGAATGCAAGAAAAAGAACCATAGGGCTCGAAGAGATAGGGGTATCGCTCGCGCATTTCATCCTCCCTCTCCCAGGTCGACTCACCTGGAGAGTGATGCCTCCACGCGACGTGAACCAAGGAAATAGTCTGGTTCCTCAACACCTTCTCCCGCCGATCCAGAATCTCCACCGGCTGCTCTGGATAGCTAAGAGTAGGGCCCACCACGATCTCTGAGTGATCCAATACGTGACTGGGATCCGCCACGTACCGTCTCAACTACAATACGTGGAACACATCATGAACTCCCTCCAGCGTAGGCGACAACTCAAGCCTATACGCCACCGCGCCGACCCTCTCAAGGATGCTGAAGGGTCCGACGAAACGTGGGCTAAGCTTCCCGCCTCCATCGAAGTGAATAGTGCCCTACGTCGGAGAAATCCTCAGGAACACCAGATCTCCAACCTAGCACAAACAAGGTCTCTGCACTTAGTCTAAAACAAGCAATCACAAGCAAACACAAGAAAAAATCTAGATTCTAAGCTATACCTCGAACTCCAAAGGTCTCCGGTGGCTATCGGCCTAATGCCGCTACATGTCCTGCGCCACTCGAAGTCTATCTCTAATGAGCTTGACCTTCTCCGCTGCATCAACCACCATCTCCGGGCCAAGCAAATCTCTCTCGCCTACATCATCCCATGATAACGGAGTGTGACACCTCCGTCCATACAACGCCTCGAAAGGTGACATCTCGATACTGACTTGGTAGCTGTTGTTGTAAGTAAACTCTACCAAGTGCAAGTGATCCTCCCAAGAGCCTCTGAAATCCAGAACACAAGTGCGAAGCATGTCCTCAAGTGTCTGAATGGTCCTCTCTGACTGACCATCTGTCTGTGGGTGATATGCAATACTAAACTTGAGCTGGGTGCCCATGCTAGCCTGCAGACTCCTCCAGAAATATGAAGTAAAATGACTGTCCCGGTCTGATACTATGCTCACAGGAACTCCATACAGTCTGACTATCTGGTACACATACATCTCTGCTAGTCTCTCCGTAGACGTACCCACTTTGAATGGTAGAAAGTGGGCCAATTTGGTAAACCTGTCCACGATGACCCAAATCGCATCCTTCCCGCCTGGAGAATGGGGAAGTCCAGAAACAAAATCCATGGTCACATGCTCCCATTTCCACTCCGGAATGGGTAACAGCTGGAGCAAACCTCCTGGCCTCTGCCTCTCCGCCTTCACCTGCTGGCACACTAAGCATCGGGATACGAAGCGTGCTACCTCCCGCTTCATCTCGTACCACCATACATGCTCTCTCAGATCTCTATACATCTTGTTGGCACCTGGTTGCATAGAATACTAGGATCGATGCACCTCCTGAAGAACCTCCTCGCACAATGACCCACTCGGCACGCACAACCTGGTACCGTGCCGCAAAGAACCATCATCAACAATGGTGAAGTCATCTGATAATCCAATCTGAACCTGCGCCCTGATGCTCCTTAGGGACTCATCCTCAAACTGTGTAGCCCTGATCTGGTCTACCAACTCTGACTGAATCTGCAGTCCCCACATCTGCATCTCAACTCCAGGCACTATCACCTTAATGCCCAAGATCTCTAGATCTGCCAGAAGATAACGATCTGTAGTCAGGCACATAGCTACCGGATACTTGCTCAACGCATCCGCAACTACGTTCGCCTTCCCTGGATGGTACTGCAATAATTTGTCGAAGTCTTTCATCAACTCATGTTCAGCTCTTTTTGGGTAAACACATACTTCAAGCTCTTGTGGTCTGTAAAGATCTCCACACGCTCTCCATATAAATAGTATTTCCACAACTTCAGAGCAAAGATGACCGCTGCCAACTCCAAATCTTGGGTAGGATAGTTCTTCTCATAAGGACATAATTGCCTGAAAGCATAGGCAATCACCCTCATATTCTGCTGTAACACACAACCCAGTCCCTTCCCCGATGCATCACTATAGATAGTGAAACCTCCAGATCCTGATGGCAACGTCAACACTGGAGCTGTCGTCAACCTCCGCTTCAGCTCATCAAAGGCGATCTGGCACTCCTCTGACCAAACAAACTCTACGTCCTTCCGGGTCAGCCTGGACAACGGCTCTGCAATCCGGGAAAAGTCCTGAACAAATCTCCTGTAGTAACCTGCCAGTCCCAGGAAACTCCTGACCTCGACTACTGAACCTGGAATACTCCATGCCTCAACTGCCATGATCTTTCTCGGATCCACCGAGATCCCCTCTCCAGTCACCACATGATCAAGGAATTCAACATTGTCAAGGAAGAACTCGTACTTCGAAAGCTTTCCATAGAGCTTCTCCTTCTTGAGAGTCTCCAACACTATCCTCAGATGCTCCTCGTGCTCCTCTGGGGTCTTCGAATACACCAAGATATCATCTATAAACACCACTACAAACCTGTCCAGATGCTGATGGAACACCTTGTTCATCAGATTCATGAACACTGTCGGGGCATTAGTCAACCCAAACGGCATCACCATGAACTCATACTGTCCATACCTGGTCCGAAAAGCTGTCTTCGGAATATCCTCCTTCCTGACCTTCACCTGGTGGTAGCCGGTCCTCAGATCAATCCTGTTAAACACCCTCGCTCCGCTCAACTAGTCAAAAAGATCATCAATACACGGCAGCGGATACTTGTTCTTGATTGTGAGGTTGTTCAGAGCCTTGTAGTCGATACACATCCGTATCGACCCATCCTTCTTCGGCACAAAAATTACCGGAGCACCCCATGGAGAAGAACTAGATCTGATAAATCCTTTATCTTGGAGCTCATCCACTTGCTTCTTCAACTCTATCAGCTCACTATTGCTGACTCTATAGACGTGCTGGGATATCGGCTCCGCACCTGGCACCAAGTCTATAGAGAACTCCATATCTCTGTCCGGAGGTAACCCTGGCAACTCCTCCGGAAAGACATCCATGTACTCCGCTATCAGTGGATGTAGCAACCTCGGCTCTACCACCAGGGCTCCACAGAAGACTCCCTCGGTCTGCTCCGCTGCTCCTCTGGCAAACTGAAACTCTGGCTCACCAGGCGGACTAAACAACACTTTGCCTCCACGACAATCTATACTAGCACAATGCATACTCAACCAATCCATCCCGAGTACAATATCGTAGATCGGAAGTGGCATTACGAGTAGGCACACACTCAACTCCTGGCCTCCCAAGGTAACTCTTCGGTCTCTGCAGACATCACTGACTAGGATGATGCCACCCCCGGTCGTGATCTTGCAGAGTCTAGCTAAAGTTTCAGCAACAAGATGGTGTCTAACAGCAAACGATACAGACACAAAGCAATGGGAAGCCCCAGAATCAAATAAAGCAGTGCTGGAATAGAATCAAGAAGAACACAGATCAAAAGAAATCAATACGGTGCAAGATATGATATCATCAAAGAAGGACAAAAATATTGCAAAAGAAACAATTTCAGAAAAATTAAAGATAGCAAAAAGAAATCAGGAAGGGTCATAGTTGTGATTGAGCACACACTCTCTCAGCCTATATCCTATATCCTATTGCAGGTAAACCTAGAAACTAGACCTGCATGGGCCACCACCAAAAACGTGTCACGACCCGCACCCGAAAAATCGGGCATAAGTCGTGGTACGTCCAGCCTACGCCGCAGAATCGGCGGTAGAATGCTGTAAAGGTCCGTTCTAGGTCAACAATCTATATATCTCACAAAACCTGTCAATAACCTCTCCAAAAGGAGGGCAACCACGCAATATATATATGACTCAATCACAATAACTAGGGGAAGAGTAAAAGCACGATATGATAGCACAAGGAGACAAGAACCAAAGAGAGCAATACAATATCCAAAATATACAGTCCAAGTCTACAACATAACAGCAGCAAAATAATAATACAGTACAGTCATCCAAAATAATCAACTGGGAACAACCCAGAAAAACCCACCTAGCTAACTAGGGCGCTAAAGGTGTCTCCTCGACGGGCTCCTCCTAAGTCTCGGGGTCACAACACTCCTCGACGCCCAGCCCGTAGAATGTCGGGCAATAATCCTCAGGATCCTCTGGAAAAAATATGCCCAGTCAGGACTGGAGTGAAGTACATAACTCTGAAAGCAACTC